>CAJQZM010041862.1:0-38648 GCA_907164665.1 Colias nastes | reverse complement strand
GACTTATGTTTAACTAGCTGTGCTCCGCGGTTTTACCCGCAGTGCTCCGCTCCTTTTGGTCTCAGCGAGATGATATAATATAGCCTATAGCCTTCTTCGATAAATGGGCTATCTACCAACGAATTTTTCAAATCGGACCAGTAGTTCCCGAGATAAGCGCGTTCAAACAAACTCTTCAGCTTTATAATATTAGTTTAGATGTAAATAAACTAGTTATATCTATCTATGTAATATATAAAAGAAATTCCTTTCCAATTGGTCCATATAAATTATGCTCCTGAATACCAAATTTAATTTTAATAGTTGCCGCCTTTGGTACCGATTGAGTAAAATTTTATTTTTGTTGGTCTATATCGTCAGTACCTAAATACTTAATCAGACCATAATATTGTATAATATATCGCTTTGTAAATGTAATGTTGACCAAAACCGTGAAAAAACAATCGTGAAAGGATAGCAAACATTCATCCATCACACCCTACTCACCAACTTTCCCGTTTATAATAGTAGTGGGACTCTCCAAACAAAACCTTGAATTTATAACATTATTAAAATTATAATATTTTAAATTCAATTTAATTTGTTGGCGATAAATTCGCTCATATAATATTATACAACAACATACTCATTAAAAATTATATTCTAAAACTAGCTGTGCCCCGCAGTACTCCACTCCTGTTGGTCTTAGCGTGATATATAGCCTTCCTCGATAAATGGGCTATTTTATATTAGAATTTTTCAATCCGGACCAGTAGTTCAGATTTATAATATTAGTATAGATTATTATTAAGCTGAAGATAGTTTTTCTTATAAACAGAGCTTTTTTGCTCCTAACATACTACACTTATACACTATGTTACAATACGATGGAGCACCATACACACATGGAATTATAAGGTCGGTGTTACACTTATGTGTATGTTGTGTTCACAGCGGTGCATAAACGCCTTTATAATTGAACACTAAATTGTAAATGCAACATTGAGTATAAAATAAAGAATACATTAAAATATTAGGAGCAAAAATTTTTCAAAATTGTGGAAGATGTTCTTTTTCAGAGCAATCCAAATTATCTTTTATATACAATGGAACACATTTTTATCTTATTTTCTCATAATTAATATATTATTTTCTTTTCCAGGTGGTACCAAGCATAGTAAATAAGATACCAATGCCGAAGCCGGATGTATTTGCGCACATTATTCAATAGACTTTACCTGAAGAATTATTTTATTAAGATTTGTGTTTTAAGTTTTGATCTAATGATTTGATATCTGTGTTGCGTATTTTTATGAATAATGATAATAAATAATTTGAGACGTAGATTGTGTTTTATTTATTTTACAAATGGCTAACAATACCATTGGTTGTTTTAAATAATAGATAGCATTAGGCCTTCTATTGATATTTATGCAACTTAAATGAGTCAGGGACAGTATCTATAAGCAAGAGTTATTAAAATATCAAACTTGAACTTTATATAAATATTTACACTTAATAGTGACTCTTTTAAAATCATGTCAATTTTACATAATATACATATCATGTAAGCCAGTAAATAAAGCCGTTTTTTGGGTCAACCTGGCACTAAATTCGATCTAACTTCTATACTTAAACAAAGCTGATGAGTTTCTATGATGCCGCTAATTTCATGAACTTCTGGATCAATTTTGATAATTTTTCTAATATATGTACCTACGTGTTCCACAAGTATATATTCTCTCGTACAGTCATGCAGTATTCTTCTTGGAAAAGGATTTAATTTTGTGTATATTTGATAATTGATATGTCTGCGCATCAGTCGCATTATTTTTAACCCCTATGTTGTGTTCTACATTACATACCTATACCGAATCAGGTGGTCATATGAAGTAGGTACTTATAACAAAATAATAATGACTGTTTATTGTGTTAAGGTTCAAATTAGCTCAGCAGAGGGATATTGAAGAAAAATACGTGTATTTATTCACTTTGCCTGTTTATTTCACACTTATTCATCGTATCTATGACTATCAATACACAACAAAAATTAAATTAATGTAAAATTCTCCCGAACAATGACCAAAACTCAAAATCTCGTAATCTGATATTAGCACTCATTCACCATCGAAAATATCCACAACACATTCAAATAAATTCTCTCGTTCAGGAAATGGATGAGGGTAAATAATGAAAAGCAAGTTATCATTTAAACTAGGATTTATTTCGAAAATAGGATACAATTAATGTACACTATGCACTATGTTACAATACGATGGAGCACCATACACACTTGAAATTATAAGGTCGGGGTTACATAAGTGTACGTTGTGTTCACAGCGGTGCAAAAACGCCTTTATAATCGAAAACTAAATTGTAAATGCAACATTGAGTATAAAATAAAGAATACATTAAAATATCTTACAATTTGTGACATTATTATGATTTAATTCTTAGATTAAGGATTGGTCTCCGCGCGCGCGCTACGACTAGATACCGCCGGCGTACTTGAAAAATGCGGTAACTAATAGTACGCCGAATTCGGCGTACCCAAGCCAGTCGTGTCACAAGCATTGTGTGGAGAGGGCGTACCGATAGTTTATAAACATTTTGAACAAGACCCGAAGTAAAATGCCTGTTTGTGTCATAAAACTGTTTAAAAATAATACAACAAAAAATAAGAAAGACACTGGGATCACGTACCATCACTAAGTATCGTATTATTCGAAATTTCTCCTTTACTTCGAAAATTTTGTCTACGAAAATACGACGCCATTCAGTGTTGCCGTACTGCATATCCAAAAAAATACACGTGGTTGAGGAAATCTTTTAGCAATAATTTGAACTTATTAATAATGTTTTTTTTTCAATACTATTACTAAGGCATATATAAAAAAGGATAATAACAATAATTTATTTCTGTTTAACCATGTTTAACTGACTCATATAATATGTTATTTTTTTTATTACCGCTTTTTTACTTTTAAACAACCTTTGTGACTATAGTATAGTAGCGTCGCAAGTGGATTTGAGTCGCATGTTCATGGATTCGATTCCCGGCCAGGTCAAGATGAAAAAAAATATTTTTCAAACTTCTTTCCAAGATGGCCGATTTCCCATTAATGAGGTAAAATTTATGTAGCTGGCAGCACAATTCTTCACACACACCAGCGTCCTTACAAATTGCCTTACACACACTACAGAACTGAGTTGCCGCACTCACGGAGCTATTGTTTTTAGGTGGGGCGGTATCTAGTCCTAGTCGTAGCGCGCGCGCGGAGACCAATCCTTAATCTAAGATTTAATTATTAGATAATATGTATTAAAGAATATTGACAAAAATCAATGACAACATAAAAATAAGTTTATAAGTAATCAAAATATAATATGAATAGATTGCAATTAAAAATAAAATTATAATCCAAGTTATTTATGATAAAACTTTCATTAAAATTGTATACAATACAGAATACATGCAATACTTTACTTTATCGGTTCACAACTTGTCAAAAGCTTTTCAATAATACCTAATTGTAATTACCACAATAATAGTGTCTTAGTAATTTTTATTAGTTACATATTCCAAAAATTTCTACACATTACTTGGGATTACACGAACGTACAAAGGGTATAAAATTGGGTACAAATTGCTTTGGCACTACTAAGACACAATTTTGAGTACAATATTTACCTACAACTTTAAATACAATTAAGACATTGACTTACAAAATTAAAAATTAAATAAAATCTTAAATCTAGTTTCCAAAAAGTCATTAACTAAATTTGACTAAGACAAATACCGACAAGAGTCAGTCTTTTATTTATATAAATAAGCATTAGGCTCTTTTATTGCAGCAAAAGTGCTGAAACGAATGTCGTATTCCTCAGTCGGTATCAGTGCAACATGGCAGTAACATAAATTCATTAGGAAATTAAGTCGAATAACGCATGTTCATCGCGAATCAAAAACATTTGTTGAATATTTGAAACCCAAATAAAAGTAAATTTAAGTAACTACCTAATATGTAGTTAAGTTCGTGAGTGAAGTTTGACATAAAGTTTAAATCTTGTACCAAATATTATATATTACATTGGGTTCAGCTATTAAAAAATGTTGTTATGCATTTATTCTTAAAAGTTATATTGAAGTTCTATTGTAATGAGAAAAAAATATAAATGCCAATAAGTTTAGAAAATTTAACTGAAAAAAGAAACCAAGCATTCATTTATATGATGCTTTTATACCAAACATCAAAAATTTTTGTTGTAATATACAATGTAATATTGATATGAAAGTTTATTTCAAAATAATTAAAATGGAAAACCTATACTTACAATTTTAAATTCATATGGAAGCATCTAAATAAAACATTCTACAACTATAGATAAAACTTAACATAGAAATCACAATATACATAGATAAAAATAAACTTGTCTTTACAAATATAACTGTTTATTATATTGTTGCTAGGAATATTATTATTATTGCATATAAAATAGCACTCAGCGTTTCGGGATTATGAATTTAAATGCCTGCAATTAAAATAAGCTTTGTGGAATAGATATCTGATACATGTATTTAATAATTTACAAAATTATAGATTTATATCGTACGAATGTTTTTAAATCGACCATTATGTAATAATATGATGAATGTAAATTTATAAGTTTAATCCCATTATTTATAAAGATTAAAATGGATAATAATATGTATACTAAGAATATGAACGAATAACGTGTACGTGTATATTAATTGGGTACGAAGTAATTGGAGAAAATTTATATAAAAATTAGACCTTTATAAAAAAAACCATATGCTAATCATTTTGCGAAGTAGGAGATGTTAACCTCTAAGGTTATACTATGGTTATACTATTGATAAATTGTGACATAGTAAAATGCAATTGTATCTATTAAATCACCTATTATCAGTAATTCTATCTATGATTGGTACATACTATTGTTTCTTTATTTATTAAAATGACAAAAATAATGTCTTCTACTAACAGTGACTTCTGAATCTGTTATGTTTTAAAATTAATTTGTCTTTTAATACTTTCTTCTACTCTATCAAGATTCGAGTGCAAAATCTTGCGTGTGAATCTAAAATGTTGGCCCATAATTTAAACCACATGTTGAATCAAATTACGTTTATCTAGCAAGTATACACCCCACTAAACCGTTTTTCTTGATATAATATAATCTATACCCTTCCTCCTTGTGACGGATACATTTTCCAAGATTATTAGATGTTAAGAATTTGTATACTTACTTTCATATGAGATGTTTTACATTTATATAAAAAAAGTAAAAGGTGTTGGATATTAAGATAGGAAAAATAGGGATATGATTCTTTAGATATAATTTTTGATCGTTTTGGAATTTGATGTAATGTAAAAAATAAAATAAAAATTATATTTACTTGATAATTCGGATATCACAAAATCTGAATGAATGAATGGATTGAAATTTCAAAATGATATTTTTTTAATGGCAACTCCATGCAATTGGCGGGAAAGAATCAAAAACGTCAGCTGTCACTAGCCTGTTATGAATGAAAAAAAAAGGATAATTTGAAAAAGGAATAAGGAAAGACAGGATAGGATTTGATTTGTTTTTTATTTAGCGTGGACTGCACGGTAGCAGTTCGACGTAGTTGGCGGGAAACAGGCCGAAGACGCCATGCGGCCCGAGCCCTTGCCACCAGCCCGCATCTATTTGTTCGATGTGCGTGATTATGTCGCCCGGATCGAATGTTATCTCGGATTCGTCCGCTGCAATTTAAAACAATTATTATTAATTTACATGAATGAACAAAAAATATACATATTTTTATTCAACGAAAAGTTTGTAATCGATTTATTTCTATGATACAATTTTTATGGTAATGATAAACATATAGAGAAAAACAAACAATGGCATATGTACAATAAATATTTTATTATATAGTTTGTAAAAATATATATAATATTATATAGAGATTTGCATGTTAATATTTTTACATATTTTTTAAATTACGTGTGTACCGGAATTCCGAACAGTGTACTTGAGAAATTTAGCTTAATAAACAAGATGACTTAATTTTAATTAAAAAATAAATTACCTGCTTGATAGTCATACAAAGCTCTTGCAGTCAGTCCCGGATCATCATCTAAGTCCTCGTAAATCGAACTCTCTTCCAGTGTCTCGGGAGATACATCTGTTATACATTAAGAAAATTAGAAATTATTAGAGACACAATCATATTATTTTACTTTTGTACATAATGCATTTTTAAATCTATTTTATAAAGAGTACTTTCGACTTTTCTTTTTTGCTCAAAACCACATCTAATTGCCCGTTAAAATGAAATAATTTTAAATCAACTGTAAATCAACCGTCAGAGCCATGGTTTCTAATACTTGTTTCCATGGCTATTATTAAAGTACCAACCATAAATAAATTATACTTAAACAAATCTTTAAAAACCTCACCTTCATGTGTATTTCCGTTCTCCTTTTTATAATTAACATTCTCTATGACCGTGTTCTGTCTACTGAGTTCCGCGTCATTATTCTTACTGTACGGCGACCGTTTTATCGTACTAAACTTATTATCAGAGTCATCATCATCATTTTCATTCGAACTCGAGTAAGACGCATCGAAAATATCATTTTCCAGAATATTCTGTTTAATCATCGGCTCGCATTGCTTCAAGTCCCTATAGTCTTGATATTCCGTGTAATTAATAGCGCTGAAAGAGCTTGGTTCGTTTTCAGTACTGGGACTTAGATCTACAGAGGGATCTATAATTGGTTCGTATTGTATCTGTGACGGAGTCTCTAAGCTCATTTTGATCTTGTCTATGTTCTTTAGCGGGCTTGTCTTTGGTTGATCTGCTTCTTCTTGCAGTGTTTTTGCGTTTTCATCGTTATCTATGGTTGGAAGTTTGCCTGTGGGCGGTGGCAGCGTGTCTATGGTTGGTTCTGTGTTTATGGTTGGTGCTGTGTCTATGGCGGGTGCTATTTTGTCTATGGTTGGAGATTTGACGTGCACCGGTGATGAGGGCTGTGAAGTGTTTTGTGAGAAAGCGTTTATACGCTGCGCTATGACGGAGCTTCTGATTGGCTTTTCTGGTGTGTTAGATGATGATCTGTAATAAGGTTTTTTTTTTAATAATAATAAGTTTACATAGATGACATTTTAAAATATACACTTAGATTATTCAAGCATACCTAAATCGAAACCTGAATATTACTTTTAACTAATAGTATGAAGGTTTTACATTAATTTGTAAATTAGTTTTCCTCTCATTGGATTTATCAAATTTGTTAGAGATTTTATTCTTATGACTGTGAAGATTGATGGAATAAAAATACAGGCTGTATTTTTAACATTTTAGTCGCACAGTCCTTGGTGTGGTAATCAAATTTTCGGAAACCTTCCTTTTAAAAATGTAATGTTTCCCTGGAGTATAATTTTCTATCTACAGTATTTACATTCCCTTTAGGTGATGAAAATGAAAAAATCTTTATTGGAAAAGCTTTAAAATACATGATATAACAAAATTCCTGTTTACTGTACTCGCCTGTTCTGTATCTGCCCTTGTGCCAAGTTCCTCTGGAACAGGGCTCTCGCGGCGGCTGTGGAGGCTCCGATCAGTTCACGAGCCTCCGCTGACCGCTCGTGGGCCTTCGCCCCCGTCCGCTCGGGGCGACTGCTGGAATTCACACTGCGCAATGTTATAGTATATGCAATGTAATAGATAGATCTTGTGACGTCATACTTGCAAAACAAATAAATAATCTAAAGGAAATTAATTAAAAGAAGGCAATGTTAACACTTAAATTATGTGATTGGTGTCAAGAAAGTGACTAAAAGTGTGAAGGAATAATTATTTTTGTACAGCATTTTATACCCACACATACGATAAAAAGAAAACTAGCGTCTGACTGACATAAAAACGGCTCAGTTCAATATACTTGAAGTATTAGGAACTTGATGAATTTTGAATTCATCAAATCATTGATATCCACCATTTCACAAATATGCATACAAACATGTACATATTTCCTCATAAAATAAACATCATAACATAGTATAACTTAAGTAGTAATTTATAAAATACATACAGTTGTTCCGCTTGGTCCCGTTTTGCAGCTTCCCTCTCGTCTCGTTTCCTAACTTCTTCTTCCGCTTTCCTCTTTTCCTGTAAAAAAATAATGATAAAAAAATAAAGCTTGTATCAATGCTATATCAATGTTTCCTTTAACAGGGATAAAGCCTTGTAATACTAACACTAGGATAAGATTTTACTAATACTATATGGGCTATGTGGCCTGAAATAAATGAATTTTATTATTTTACTAGCTTACCACCCGCGGCTTCGCCCGCTTTGTCTAAAACCTAATAAATTATATACTAAAACCTTCCTCTTGAATCACTCTATCTATTAAAAAAAACCGCATCAAAATCCGTTGCGTAGTTTTAAAGATTTAAGCATACAAAGGGACATAGGGACAGAGAAAGCGACTTTGTTTTATACTATGTAGTGATTTATTAAAGCCTGTTAAAAGAAACATTGATTATATCAAAAAGTTCTTAAAAAAATAACCGAGTAAAAAGGTAATATAAAAATAATAAATAATTCTGACCTCTTCTCTCCTCTTTCTTTCCGCTTCAATTCGTTTCTTCTCTTCTTGTTCTTCTTTCAACCAAAATTGGTCCCTCTCTTTTGAGTTTATTTCTTGAACTGTCAACAAAATTCAAACATCAACAATTTTGATGAGAACTTGATTAAATTTACAATTTATTTTCTATAAATAAACCATTTCAGGGTCAATAAAGCATAATAGCTTGTATAATTACACGAAAATTAATTTGATATGGGATAAACTTAGGTTTAGCATCTTTAAATTAAATGAAATAAAACACTCAATTGAAAACGTCCATCATACTTAAAACTATAAATAGTAATAACAATAATTTCCTAGCATTTCATTGAACAATCAAAAAAGCTACCTCTCCGTAGAGTTTTCTTTCTTTTCTTAATTTCCTCGGCCACTTTCCTCGACAGTATAACGTCGTATCTTTGTGAATTCAATATACTATTCATTATCCGACTAATTATTGATATTCTAGTTTAATAGCATTCAAATGCTTAGAAATATAAATTTTAAAAGAATTTGGCCAAAAACACGGGGTATTTTTTTCAATTCTTTAAAAACTTATATACAACTTGATTGTCTAAAACCTGAGGCACGACTGTCGCGTGTGTTGAATTCATGTTTACAATTTGCACACAATGCACTGCCAATTATTGCATTGTTCCCGCGAAAATGGTAAACAATATTATACACGAGTATGGAATGCAACCCATTTGTTTTATGGAATGGTTTTTATATATTTATATTATTGATTTTTGTATTGGTTCAATCCCTACACATAATTTTACCTCATATATTTCAATAATTTATATTCATATAACTACATAAATACTATCTGTCCCAGCAAATGTTGTTCTGCCTCAATGTTATTACTTATTCTCCTATCTACCCAATAGACACAAAAAATTCATGAAATCGCGGGTTCAGCCATTTCGGAGGATTATGGTAATTATCATTATGACACGAGAATTTTCTTCATAGAAATATACTTTTTTCCATAATTTCAGTGATATCTTATAGATACAGTAAAATAAATAACAACTTATCTACCTGGATTAACCTTCTGATAAGCAGTTCCCACTGGTCCACTGGGCGGCAGGTCCTCATTCCTATTGGACTTGAAGTTAAACGCTGATCCAGCCTTTGCCAATTGATCCAAAATGATTTTCTCATCTAAATCATCCTCGGTTCTTGCATGCATGGTTGTGTGGAAACCGTGGAAGAATTGGGCCACTTGCTTGACGTGGTTCGCACATGTACCTTTACGTACTGTGGGAGCGCCTTCGCCCTAAAATGAAAATGATAGTCTGTTGTTATAAAATTGTTTCATTTTTATTTTTTAAAAGAAAAGCATAAATTTACAAAGAATAGAAAAAATTCGATCAAGAGGCGGGACTCGAACCCGCATCCTTTCACGCCAATCCCGGACGCTTGATCAACTAAGATCCCGCCAGAGCGATCGAATTTATTCTATTCTTTGAGAATTTAACAATTAATTAAGCATATTATTATGCTTGACTGACACTCTCTTTATTGTTATAGGCTGGTGCTTATGGTGCTTATAGAAAACTTGCCAGCTAGTTTTAAACACATAGAGCTAACTTTATATAATCAAAGATCTTAATAAAACTAGAGACCTTTAAGTTTATGATTTAAATGCAGATATAAAACCTTGGTAACTACCGGCAAATATTGAAAATTAAGGAATATTATAAAAAAAGAATTAACCAAATTGGTTTCGCCATTCTCAAGTTTTGCGCTTACCCAACACATTTATCGATTCATTCTCATATTAAAGATTTACAAATTTATCATGAGTAATTTCCTCAATAAATTAAAAAATAAACACTATAAAAAGCAATTTTAACACATGATTGCCTTTAACATTACATACATACACAATGTATATAGTGAAAGTTGTGTATCACACATTGTAAATCATAAATCAATTATTGAACTCTGCTGATATGCTTGTGATGTGAATAATTTATAATTATATTTATAGAATCTGAAGAGATATCAGCATTAATTTGAGGACATGAACGATTGCGGAAATATTACATTTATTGTAATATACATAAAATAAATTATTGTTTGTATTTAATATGGTGTTTTTTTCCTTTAATGTGTTGTTGTTTACATCTAATTTTAAGGATTTTATAATATATATTCTAATTCAAGCACAAATACTTGATTTGCTTACATATCCCAAAGTAGGATAAACAGATAGCCAAATATATAACAGGATACAATAAATAATACTTTAATTTCATAGAATTATTTCCTTACAACTGATTATGCAAGATAAAAAAATATCAATATAATATTTGATACTAGCTATGGCCCGCGGTTTTATGCGGGCATTGCTCCGCTCCTGTTGGTCTTAGCGATGATATATAGCCTATAGCCTTCCTCAATAAATGGGCTATCTAACACCGAAATAATTTAGCAAATCGAGCTCCTGAGATAAGCATGTTCAAACAAATGCTTCAGCTTTATAATATTATAATATTATATTATTATTAAATATAGATTGCATTTCAAACTTGATTCACAATATATTTACAATAAACAATAGTTATTATCTAATCTGTACATACCTGCCAGTTGATAAGGACATATTTAGATATACTACTATTTGGAATATCAACTTTAAGGAAGGCATATTGTATCTTTCCACTGTTGAACTCATCGACAAGCTCCGTTAGTCCGCCATCTCCCTTGCTGATAAATTTGAGATCATTTGTCAGTCCGTCGTAACCAAATAATGCCCTGAAATGAAATAATATTACATTATTAACTTGATCTGACTAATAACTTCTAGCGTGCATCTTTAGTACAATTTAGTGTGTAAAATAAACATTCTTTCTTTCTTCTTTCTAATTTTTAAACCTTAACAAATAATAAAATATTACAAGCAACTTAACATATCATTGGTTAAGGTTAAAAATAGTTTAGACCTTACATGGAAGGTTGATTTTATCTATTAGGTACATAATATGTTAAAAGTCATCATCAGAACAAAAGTGATCCACCATCTAATAAAACCTATAAACATAACTCTTTAGTGCATATGTTGCTAAAATATGAAAAGATTTGTATTTATATTTTACTATCTGCGCTCTGCGGTTTCACCCACGTGGCTCCGCTTCTGTTGGTCTTAGCGTGATGATATATTGCCTATAGCCTTCCTCCATAAATGGGATATCCAACACCTAAAGAATTTTTCTAATCGGACCAGTAGTTCTTGAGATTAGTGCGTTCAAACAAACAAACTCTTCAGCTTTATAATATTAGTATAGATTTAACTCTTCCAAGAACAAACACTTATGCTTGAAGCCTTATATAGTAGGTAGAGTTACTTGGTAACAAATACTTCCAATATAGTATTTCACTCTTGTCAAGATATTTTTATTAATATGGACAACAATAAATTTACCCTATTCTCCAAATACATTGTAAATATAAATTATAGTTACTGTTTGTGCTAAAAATTCATTTTGTACAATAATGAGATAATTATAAAAATAGACAAAACAGTATTGAGGCTAATCATGGATTAATAACTAAATACCTACTACTATTAGGGAATAACATTGTAGTTCTTCTTTTTCAAGGCTCCTATCATATTACAACTTACAATGGTAAAGAAATTGATACTAGTGTTTTGTTTCTGAACAAAATGCTTGCAAAACCAGAATATAATATGTTAAGATTAAAGTAATTTTAATATCTAGTCTTATAAGAGTAATAGAATGAAAAATAAATTATATTTTGTATGATTGCACTTTGAAGAACATGAATAAGTCATGTAATATTATTTTTCAGTGAGACATGGGAAATTTAAAAAAATATATTTTATGAAAATATGAAACATCACATGATAAGTGAATGTGTTATAATACAGTACACACTTCAATCTCACACAATGTAAAATTGGCAATTTTATTTGTGCTACTTAACATAAAATTACACATGTACAGTTATGTGAAATAATAAACATTTATTCAAACAAAGTTGATACGTGTGACTCTAGACATTCGAATTAAAAACGAAATGCAACTTTCCATATATGGGAAAAACCAATTACAAAGCCTTTCTAAGAACATAAAAATTCATAACATATGCTTATGCTTGCATATTATTCGTAGATGTTTTATTTTTTCAATCGATGCAATATTCCATTGTTTAGATATTATTATATTCTGAGATCGTTACACATATTATATACTTTCATTTTTATTCGAATATAAAATATATATTTAAGGTGGTAACTAGGATTTCAGGAAATAAAATATATTATATTATGAATACATCCAAGATAACAATCCTTTTACCATGTAGTTGATAATTTCTACTGTTTATTAATTTTAATAGGTAGGCTGTAATATTAACATTAATGTGCTCACCAGTCAGTCTCACTTTTCTCGTCCAATACATCATTCCACGCTGCAACAAGCGCAGGCTTGTGTTTATCTAAGTTAATAGCCATTTTACATTATTTATTTAACAGCATAGAAATATTAAATTTTGTGTAAAGCCGACAAATCGTCTGACTCACAACAATCTTTCTTGAACTCTACAAATTACAGATAATACATAAATCACTGGCAATTGGCAAAATGTAAAGTTCATTCAACTGTCAGATACAGATAACGTATGGAATAATAGTCTGTGCTTTAGTTTTCCAAACAAAATAAGGCTCTTTTATAATATAATATTATATAATATAAATGGGTATTTCAATTAAAAAATAATATTATTTTAATGTTTCCTTATAGTGTATAGTACACATTGTTTTTTTTTTTATCATTGTATATTATTCTTACTGATTCATTTTCTTTTGATTCAAATTATTTTAATTATAATAATTCTTATCGGACAGATCTATCACCTGAATATCTTGATTGAAGCTAAAGATATTTAATTTATTGCACCCTTTGATTATGTACACCTCAATAAAAATAATATCTAGGTAATTGGACAACACTTTGATGGCACCGTTTCGTATTGTTTCGTAACTTCCGGTTATCTATTTTAAAATTGAAATAGGCGCGAAAACATATTGCCTCAAGTTTCCTCAGTTTCACAAAATTAATATTTTAACTAATTGTCCGTTAAATTTTTAATGTGTAACCAAATACTTGGTTTTATCTTTTAGTACAGAAGCCAATAAAGCCAATAATTAAAACAAAACTATTATTTTAATAGCCTTACAAAGCTGATTACATAAAATATTCCTTATAATGGCTAATTTTCCCTACTTTATTATTTTTATATAACAGTTGTCTATTTATATCCTAAACTGAATATTTATTTTAACCTAAATGCGCGCGCATTTTAACATTCCGAGTGGACTATGTAAGTATAATATATACAATCATTGCTACCATTCTTTAGTATCGCAAAACCTTTAACAGATGACTTACGTTTCTTAGTAAACGATATGTATTTACTACGATACTAAGAAAAAACTTTTAAAAACATGTGGGTGGATGTAAGCGGTCGTGAAAGGCAAAATTATTTAACACAAACGAACGGTTCATTCATACCTGGGTAAGTTTATTTATAACTGAATAATAGAAAATAGAATACTTTTTTTGCGTTGTATTAGTTTGCGTGCAAATGCTGTGACATCAAGACACAAGGTAATTTACTATTACCACGGTCTATATTAACTCGTCGAACTTGTAACAATTTTTTATCTCATGTATTTCAATAACTGGTAAACTATAATACGTTTTATAATGGTTATAAAAATACTAGCTAATTAAAAATTACTATTACTAAAATACTTATTATTTTTAATAATGTAGATTTCGTAATATCTATAAGTGTATTTAAAACGTTCTTTATTATTCATATTATGTTTGAATAGGAATTTATTTACCCGCGCCTGCACCTGTATCTATTCTGTTTACAAAACTATTTTTACTCCGGAAATAGAATAATATGTAAAATTAGGATAACAACTTTGTAAAAATTAAAGGTCCAGAAAGGCGGTCTTATCGCTTTCGGCGTTCTCTACCAGAAGAGCAGAGTAAAATTATAAAAAAATGGAAGAGGGTGTTTTAACTAATATTGACAGTAAAATTCGATTTCCTGCAACTTCCTACATCTTTTAATGGCAAAGTACCTAGTCATAATATTATGTATGTTTCAAAGTCAAAAAGTAATAAAAGTAGCAATGCAAATACCTAATCCTAATTAATGTACCTATTTGGGGAAAATTGTTAATTGCTTTTGGTTACGTAAAAGGCATTATTTCGGCCAAAGCTTCGTTGTTGAGATTTTTTGGTGACGTTGTTCTTGACCTTAACCTCTTTAATAATTACAAATAAAAATAAACACACTCTACTTAACTACCTTATAAAGTAACGTACCTTGGAACAGTTGTCAATTAAACAAATCAAATCAGATAATATGTACATATTTATTGATTTTGTTTAATAATAGTTTAAATATTTATACCTATCATGGTGTTTCGATATTTTTGATATACTTTATAAAAATAAAACAAATGTGACCTCATTCGTTACTTACTAATTTCAATTCTTTGTCTGCATCTTTTCATTTCGTTATTCTATTTTAGAAAAACAAGTAAAGTCTGTAGAGCTAGAACCCTAAATCAAAAAGTAAGTCTCAGAATGAATTTGATACTAAAAGTGACTCTATACCTAGGTATAAAGTACATGACGAAACCTTATTGCACTAATTCCTCTGTCTAAGCCTAGATTAACCGGTCGCTCACCTATCCAGTTCATTATTTTATGTGTAGGTAAAATAAATTGGCACAAGAAATCTGATCAGTATAACCCCAATAAACAAACTATTCATAAACAGACATTTATGGGGAGTCTGGACAAAGCTAATAAAAATATAATAATGTTAACGTAGTACATAGTAACTCAATGTAATGTTATTATGAATCTGAAAGTATACACATAGTGCAGTGTAGGGTAAATGCACCGAAAATCGTGGTAGTTATGTATACATTTAAAAAAATCCATAGACAAACGAGGAAAAATATTTCTAACGTAGAATATAAATTGTAGATTGTACTTAGGTAGGTAATCTAGTTTTGAAACGGACCGTTATCAAGTGCCAGAAATATCGGAAATTTAAAGCTAATAGTCCATTCCCATTTCCCATAAAAGAAATACGATAAAATGGTTACTTTATAAATGTAAAATACAGAGAGATTAAAGATGAATACTGAATACTCTAATATTTTGTTTTGCGTATTTTTTACGTTTGTTAACTTGTTTAGAGACATTAATTTGAAATACTACCTACTAAATGTATGAAAAATTTTAACTTCTACAAACTTACAACCACTTTAAGAGCATAACTACTTGATGTTATGGAAATTATAGTTTAAAGGTGAAGTTGCTAGCGATAGTTTCAAGTTTCAACAAAGCGATAAAGTTGGCAAAAGCCCAAGAACAAATTTCTTGTAACTACAAAATACTTCTTGAAAATTTAACACACCCAACTACAAAAAGCAATACATAATCCTAAAACTTACTTCCTACTGTAAATCATACGCGTTATTTTAGCAGTTGTATAATCCGTTGTGCGTATTTTCACCTGTAAAAATTCGTAACTAAATCTCAACCTTCAGATTTACATATAACCTTGAGGTAGCCCGCGACCTGGTGCCAATCGATTAACCCCATTGATGTAACTGATAGTCACAAGAATGTAGGGGATGCGCTATTTTTCACTGCACGCAAAAGAAATGTAGGTAGTTACAAATTAGCAACGCTGTTAAAGATCTGTTACGATGAATTACATGTCTGAACGTTCACATTTTAATAGGTTTATGAAAAAGTAAAAATGAATCATTCGATTTCATAATAATATAATTTTGGAAGTAGGTAACTAATGTATAAAGATTTTTACTATTATGTATTTGTAAATGCAGTTGACTGAAATTGTGATTCTAAAAAACTTAAATTCCCCTAATTTCATAGTTATTTCTATCGTTTTTCCGGCAGCAGCAGCCGTACCAAGTTCCCTATCCATGTGTTAATGTAAATTGCTATTTAAATAAAAAAGAACCAAAATATACCGGGTTTATGTAGGCATTATCTCAAAACAATGTGTCCATTAACACCTTCTTATCGACTCCTTTACATCAAAGCACTATAATGCGTTCTTTGTATTACACTACTGTGCAGTCTTGTCTATCATACTATAAATGATGCTCAGATTTTAACACGCCTTCCTTTTTATAAGATTTTCTTGTGGCTATAACACCCCGTTAAAAACATAATCTATTCCGTTACCAGCTTACTAATAAAATAATTGACCAAGTTCGTAATGTTTCCTATTAGGTAAAATTCATCGGGAAAAGTTTAAACGTCTCATAATTATTTACGGTAATCGTAAGCTGCACGAACCTAACTGAATAGTATTCTAATTAAAAGCTATTCAACTAATTAGTTATTCGACTTGAAACATTTCTGCGTACCTACAAAGTTGGTATAATTATGATTTTATCACCATATTCGACGCAGCAAGGCCGCCCCGCGCTCTCCGTTCCTGGCACCTAACTATATCTTCATGATATATGATTAGAGACAGGGGTAAATTGCACTGCAAGATTGAAGATACCTACAAGATTATGTAGAACTTCATAGACGATAAACACTAGAATTGAAGCTTTCGACACTATCAGAAATAAATCGTTATGGCTTATTTCCATGCTATCTGATTTTAACTTCCTTCGTCGAACCCTGTATTTAGAATTTAGATGTTGATGAAGCACCAAAAATGTTTTCGTCGATTAGTTAAAGAGAAAAGAAATTGCATTTTACTTACTTTGATAAAACTAGGTCAAGGAAGTAGAGCGTAAGGTAGACGTCAAAAAATTCGCCTATTTTTCATTTTTGCTCGGTAATTAGATAGCGTCGCACAATTATTGTATGTTAAGTTTGTTGACTTCAAAAAAGTCGGTATGACTATGTAATTGTATCATCGTTGTAATATTTTTTAAACTATAACGAGGTATCTACATAATTGTGCAAAATTGTCTGTAATTTTAAGTTTTGCTACTAATTTATTATCAAAGCTTATCGCTTTCATTTGCTAGATACAAAAAAATACCAAATTTTTGCTCAATATCCAAAATATCAAATACATTACACCTACTATTGATAGTAGGTAGGGTCGCAATAGGCCTTGACGAAACGCGTGTACCTAACGTTGAAATCATTGATCTGTTTAAAATTTTATAACAGCTAACAAACCAATATTTGTTATAATAGTTCCATACATTATTGACAGCTCTACAAAGGTTAGCGACTTACGAGCAGCGGATACGTAAACATTACAACCCAAATGTTTTTTTTTTTTTTATATCTGAACATGTGTATTGTGCATTTAATATATAGAACACAAAATAATGGTATGCACCTCTAAGTATTATGTTTTTAGATTATAGTTATTTGGCAAGAAAACATAGTACATATATTTTCGAACTATCAGTGTTGATTGCATACACTTGATTACCCTTGTAAGAAATCAATGGAAAAGAAAACAATAACACGTTTTTACCAAGATATTGTGATTCGCGGTATCGTGAGAACTGCGCACGTTTGAAACGTCGCCAATGAAAAATCGCGTGAAAGGCGAAACTTACGCATAGATTATACGCGCGAAAAAGATAGAAAACAAAATTAAATGAATTCCAAAATCAAAATTCTAGTAACTCTTTTATCTGTGGTATTTGCATTTGATAACAGACGATGTTTGTTATTCAGGGGAATGTGTAAGTAAAAATACATTTTCTGAAATTTCTATTAAGCTTCTCTTGTCACATCAAAATAAAATTATAGTGAAATTGACCTTTAGGTGTGGCACACTGTCCACGGCACATGCATCCATACCATACGCGATGTAATGGTCAGACCTTATCGCAGAAAACATGTGATGAACCGCAGGTTTATGTATTAGGTAAGAAGCAGAAGAAAATTTTACTATTTTTTGTGAAAGATAAAAAGCTGATGGATGCTAGATAATTTATAAGTATCATTATTAAATTATAGGATACACGTGTGGCTGGTCCAGATGTGATTGCAACGACGACCTTCTCTTGGACGAAAAATCTAGTACATGCGTGACATCTGATGTCTGTATGGATATTCCAGAAAGATTACGAGCAAGAATGGATAAAATGAAGGAGCGTAAGAGGGGCAGAAGGCTGCGGATGTCAAAGAAGATTAAAATAACTGAAGATGAATTGACGCATTTGATTTAATATTTTGATTTATAAACATGTGTAATTAATCAACGGAATTGATAAAGGCACTTGATAAAATATTAAAGTATTTATATCGGAAGAAAGACTCTTTTTTATAACTATAATAAAATCAATAAACATCAATGCCTAAGCTAAAAAGGTATAATTATGTACCTAATGCCGCCCTAATCAAAATGTAACTTTAGACACTTTTCATTTTGGCGCACTTAACTACTTCATTTGTTTCTTATTTCCATTCATGTAGGCTCTGTTTATGCTTACTGAAATAAACGGAAATCGTTTTATAAATCAAAATGACACAATTGCGCAAACCACCAGTGTGATCACAGTTCTCCATGATATAACTATGTTAATTCTTTTGTTTTTGTGTTTATTACAATTTACTGGTTCGATGTATTACGCTAGAGTTGGAAACCCTGGCTGCCTTATGTATAATGCAACATGTAAGTACGTACCTACATAAATATAGATATAAAATGATCCTAAAATGTAAACATAGCTACATAATTAATAAAGTATACAAACATAATTCATTGGATTTACAGTTGAAAAGTTAAATCATTTTTGTTTTTGTTTGTTTTTTAATTCACAGGCGTAGATGAATGCCCACCTAACATGCATAGAGTGAACAGCGAATGTCGCCCAACACCCTCTCAACGCACTTGCGACGAACCCGTCGCGTTGTCTATGGGCACCATTTGCGGCTGGTCGCGTTGCGACTGCGACTTTCCATTCGTGCTCCACCTCCCCTCTGGATATTGCTTCGCGTATGAAGATTGCCCCTGATGTCGGTTTTATTAAATCAAACCCGTGAACCGTTAAATTTATAAATCTTCCAATTCCAATAAATATACGATAAGGTGAAATAAAATTCATATTTAAATTGTGTTTCATTTCGCTGCAAATATTTCTGAATATTGGCTACAGACCTCTAACCTATTTATATTTTTAAAACATATTTTTACTTATTTAGTCTCTGAAATTAGAAGCGATAGCTATAACCTATGAGTGAATTAGATTGTTAGGCGCATAACCTAGATTTTGAGTTTAATTTTTCAATCAATAAAGGAACAAACGAAAGCAACAATGTATCATGTAGGCTATCTAATAGCTTACCTAAGCTAAGTATAAAAATAGAAAACTTAGGTCTTAGTTAGGTACTTAGTTTAGAAATCCTGCATCCCCGCATAAGGGGAAGCGGCGAAGGCGAACATTCCACTTGAATCCAAATTAATAAGGTTATGATAGCCTTCTACAATGCAATAAACATAATACCTTAGATTTAAACTGATACCACAGATGTATGCTAATGCGTTTCAATCGTGTACTAGACGGTCTCGCTTGAATTGCATTACAAGGTATTCAATAGCCAAATTAATTTATCTCTTATTTATTATAGATACACTGGCCACTGTCCCCTGCTGAAATTTCGTTACGGAAAGTGCTATGGCGACAACACAAGACAGATCTTAAGAGAAATTCGTTCCAAAGGACTTTTTAAGTAAGCTATTATCTAATATACGTAGTATATTATTTCTAGTCTGTGCTATTAGCTATAAAAATAAACTACATAATTGGAAATCAGCAAGTGTTCTAACCGGACAGTAAAACCGTATACTTATGTAAATAAGGATTGAGAGAAAATCTTGTCATACACTTTCATTAGTTACCTACTTATTCACACTATTACATTTACATAGCACTGCTATTAGTCATCTTTCTATCTGTATTATCTATGTGGACCCTGAGTAAGATTGTAGTAAAAAAAACCCAACCCGTGAATCCGTGAATGAAGACCCGTGTCCCCTAGTAGGGTAAGGTAAGGGGCAGATGCATTATTCAAATATCTATTTCACTGATCGATTTGCTTCAGGGACAAGTAGGTGATCAGCCTTTTGTGTCCTGCCAGACCGAAACAGGTTTTTTTTCTTCGTCTCCACCAGGAATCGAACCCAGGATTCCTCGATTCTACGTTCACGCGTCAGCCACTGTACCAAGGAGGGGGTCCTTTTTTTACATAATATTATCATAATAATAAGAAAAATTTGTGCGTGTACTAGTGTACACACGTAAGAAGTGAAACTTCTTTATGACCTTATTTTTCAAAAAATAATTTACTATGTGCAACTTTACAGAAATACGTCGAATCACGCGTGGTAGGCATAAGAAAAAGATGGCGCGTAACGGAAAAATGTCACGCGTAACGAAAAAATGTTACACTAAATTTTTTTCCAACCCCGATAAAGAAGTTTCACTTCAATAAAGATCTACATCATAATAGATTTAACGTATTACTTTCAAAAAAACAATGTCTAAACCTTTATCTACTCCTACAGCAAGCCACTGGAATACAGGCCGGGCGATAACTACGAGATAGACAACATGCCTCGGCATGAGCGGCCGTCACGTGACGTATACGATGGAATACGAAACCGGCAACCCACCTACATGACCGGATACACGGGATACGTTCCCGGGATGAATTTTGCGTAATAACTATTAATTTCCTAATCCTATCCTACTAATATTATAAATGCGAAAGTTTTTATCCCGGAATTATCCCCACGGGAACGGAAACTATTTGCATTATTCTTTGAAAACGCGGGCGAAGCCGCGGTCGGAAAGCTAGTGATGTTATAAATCTTTACCAAATTCTATCAATTAAACCGTATTCAGAATTTGAATCTTGAAATATTACATACATGCCTTTGTTTCTCCATTAAGGACTTTTTTATGGTCAATCCGTTAACGCCTATCGGCCAAATGAGCTGATGGTATCCTTTGTATGCTATAGCTTCTGTAAATGTCTAAAGTAATATTGCACTATTGAATTTTTAGCTAAAATTTGACCTTCCATAATATGTTCACTAACCCGTATTAATAATAAAATTCTAGATACGGTAAATCATACGGTCGCACAGCTGACGACTGTATGGCGGACTTCTCTCGCAATCAAAGACAATTGAAACGTAAAGCGGATTTGAACAAAAGCTATGTGCGATCAAGAAGCGCGCCGAAAATGGAAACGATTCACTCAAGAGACGAGATCAGACGCGATTTAAGCAGATTTAGGGAGATCAATAAATATAAAGGTAAGTTTTGAAGTAAAACTTCTTAAGCGTTGAGAGTAAAATATATCAACGTCGCGACATGTTCAATTCAGTCACGTCATGGAGTAAGGCGACGATTTTGGTATCTTTGAATTTTACCAAAGAAGTTTCACTTCTGACACTTATTCGGGACACAAGCTCTTTATAATCAGTAATCGATGTTAAGGCTGTAGCTGCACGTTTATCTATCGGAAAGTAATATGAATAAATTCATTATTTATAGCTACAATGAATACAACTAAATATCACTATTATTTAACGGTCAAAATCATATTTAAATTTTCAGAAAACACAATATCACCAGAATTCCCGCCTATAGCTGGCTACACTGGACACATACCTCGCATCAAAGGATCGGAAGCATCTCTCAGCCAACGATATCATTGCGCGGCAAAACGAGGATTGGAACTAATTCAAATTGAGCGGGAAAATCGAAAGGAATTACAGAACGCAGACGCTAATATACGCGCCATCTTGAAACCGAACGATAAAAAGTATTCCTATTGGAATTGGGGATAGCATACGGGAAGAAGAATGTTCTTTACCAAATGTAGGTAAAGGACGTTCTTCTTTAAGCAGAATACAGTATTGTTAAAAGTAAATGATATTATTTACCGAAGAACAGTATTTCTCATTGTTAGCGTATTGTAAGCGTTAATATGTGCAATAACGAAATAATTTTTAAAAATATTGTTTACAAAATTGTCTCATAACACAAATACAGTGTTATAGCAGATTTTATTAGGGTAATATTAATCAATAATCATATATGCGAACAGCAGAAAATTCATATTATGCTTTTAATTTATAACTGTTACCCTCACGAACTTTTACAAAAATACGTTTTTATGTCTATGTTTTTATATAAATACTCCATCCGTCCTAATAACTTTTAGCACTTCATAATTTTATATTCAGAAGATATAGTTGAAAGTGGTATTTTAAACAAATCCGTCTAAACGGGCTCACAGACTAGTATCCACATCTAACTAAGAAATATCAATAATCAACTCAATATCTAATCACACTTAACTAGTAACTTTTTTCAAAATCGGCAAGTATACTGTCAATACAATACTTATTGCAAGGAAATAAAAATTACTCAACGCAATTATCAGATAATGCAACATGAACTAAAAATATGTCACAAAACCATGCGACTGACTAACGTGGAAAGCGTTGCAGTATTAATTAAATGTGATTATTTTCAAGCATTCCAAGAGTATATAGAATAGTATACTCTTTTTGCCAATGCACAAAAACATAACTGGTGCAATCATTATTTACTTCGCGTAAATATTTACTCTTGTGCTATGTTTCTTTTACATTTCCAGACTTTGGATTAAATTGATAAATTAAAAGATGTTTTATAAATAGATATTCGTTTTATTTCTTAAAATTTAAACTTAAATATACACTTATTTATAAATAATTGCCCTTTTTATTAATAACAATATGCATACATAAGTAATAATTATTATTAGTTTTGTTATGATATTGTGTTTTACACAAGAATTTGACGAAATATAAAGTACATATCGATTTGTACACATAATAAGGCACATAATAACAAGAAAGTATGTTTAGTATAAAAGGTAATTGAAAAATAATTAAACGCGCGCTGATATACGAATTTTAAATGCATAATAATTGATAGCGCATTTCAAAATGCTTATCTGAGCCATAACATTCATTTTACATTGATACAAACATACCTCATTCAATAGAAAGCTTTGTACTACAAAAGTAAAAGAGTATAAAAATATACCTGTAGTTTAACAAGTGTCATAGTAATACCATTATTTATATACTTGTCAAGGAATCTCTTAGCTAATATCATTAAATTAACAATAATATCATATATTAGAGTTAGCACCTTAGTACATTAGATGCCATATTGCACCAAAACTTGTATTAAATTTCTATTCCCATGTCTATAACTATTTATAAAATTCTATTTTTCATTAAAAATTTCCACCATCTTACCAGTCTTTTCGTCTACTCCATCTATAATAACAGGCCTATCATCTGTTGGTGTTACCACACCTGACATTTCATTTAATTCTTTATTTTTATTGTTGGCAAGTTCTAACATAAGCGTTTCTAGTTTCTGAGCTTTTCTAGTTTCATTATGAGTGATTAAAGCACACAGATGCTCAGATAGCAATTCCTTCTTCTCCTTTTCCTTTTGAAGTTGTATTTTAGCTTGCAGAAACTCTTTCTCAATTTTTAAATAATTTTTTCTGTAAAAAAGTAACCAAATTGTTAATACAACTAACAGGATATGTATTTACGTATTTTCTACCTTTAAACAAAATATGTTTAGGTTAACAAATCAGTTTAAGAATACTCAAATGAAGTATACTCATTATTAAGCCATGAATATACAATAAAATAAACAAGTAATACTGAAAGGTCAACACTGCCTCAATATTATCATTAGAAAAACTTTATTTAAAATTAAATAACACTTTTTACAATTATTTACTCCTATGATCCTATGACACAGTAAAGAAAATATAAGAGAAAATATATAACTTACTCTGCCTCTGAATAACTGATGCATGCTTGATCAATTTTTTTCCTCAACACTGCAACATCTTGAGAAAACTGACCATCCAATACTTGTAATTCCTTCTTTATTTTTTCTAACTTTTGCACTTCTTCTTCTGTTTGTTTCGTCCTGAAAAAAAAAAAAAAAAAAGTAGAACATTTGTTTTAAATTTTTAATATATCAAATTACTGCAAAATTTTGTACAACACCCCAGAATCCCATTCTTCTATACTTTTTTAAAGGATTTTATTACAAAAAATAACACATTAGTTAAACTTCACAGCAAATAAAAATAAGCACTGTAATAACTAAATTAAAATAATAAAATGGAAAATTTTATATTTTTTTTACCATATTGCTTTAGTTATGAGATGATAAAACTTGTTTACCATTATCAAAGTGTGAGAATAAAAATTGAAGAGACATGTTAACCAAAAAGATATCAGAGATAACACACTTCAACGTGATAAGGTAAACATTACAAAAAATATTTCAATGTACATATTATTGTTTCTCTATTTAATGTTAGCATGGTTATTAAAACATGATGTTTGGTTAAATTCATTATCACGTTATACTAATGTACATAATTGAACATCAAAATATCATAAAAAACACAAAAAATTATGTTATTATTATTTTATGAAAATAAATTTGAACATTCTTCTACATCCATATTTATTTAAAAGAAGCCTAAAGCTGTAAATGGAAAAAAGATTTGTATAGCAAAGAAATGGAGTTAAGACTTCAGAGTAAAATATTAAAAAAAATCATAAATGTATTTTCCATTTTTAATTTCTATTTAAAATAAAAAATAAAAATCTGTGTTATGTATGTGTCTCTTAATCTAAATAGCAAGTAGATTTCAATCACATCTATTTACAATTTTTACAAACAAGCGGAACAATATTACAGATACAAGAAAAAAACACCTTCATCATCATCTTATGGAATAAAAACTATTCACAACTATGTATAGATGAATGAATCTTCATAACAAATTTTCTTCTACATAATATGCTCTATTCAAAAACACAATTACCTATCAGCCAGCGCCTTAGCAAGCATTTCTTTCCTCTTCTTATTCTGTTCCTCCATCAACTTCTGTCGCAGCTGAAGCTCTTCCAACTTCACTTTATGCACCACCAATTCATCTTCTGTATAATTATCAACACATCTTATTACGTCAGGTGCAACATTAGTATTATCTCCTGTCTCATTGCTTTTTTCACAAGCTTTTTCATTGTGGTCAGTAGTCATATTGTTAACATTTAATTCTATTACTTCTTGAGATGGGAGTGTTGGAGATTGTGTAGTAAGACTTAATCTACACTTCTCAAAAAGATCTGTGTTGATAATATCATCTGAAACTTGCTTTTGTAGTGAAAGTGGCTTTTTAGGTGTCCTTTTTGGTATTGATCCAATTTTTTCAATCCTCCTCACTGTCTCTATGCTTCTTTGATCTGAAACAATATTTAAATTAAATATATACTAATTTAAGTGTCATCAGAGTGCTTGATACATGTTATATTGCTTAATCATTCAAATGATCACATTTAGTACCTTTGTATAAGTAAAAGCAATAACACCTTATTATTTACAAAACAGTATTCATCAAGGAACAACAACTTAGAATGAGTCATGAATTACAATATCATTTATATATCATAAAAAGGTAATATTATACATAGTTTACTGACACCAGTCTATGGGTATTTTATGTATAAGTACAATTTTATTTTAGATAAACTTATTTGGACAAATTTTTATCATTTAATGTAGCACAACATATTTTTAAAAAAATATGCATCAAATACTTACAAACTCAGCATACAAAGTAGGTACTTAGTTACCTACTACTGTTTGAATCACACACAAACCTTGGTTTACCGGAAACTTTATCGTATTATCGTAGTGCTATATTTTTGTATTTAATAAAGCATAACAATTAAAAGTACAGTGAATCGAATCCGAATGAACAGTTATGTGAAGTGAACGTTGCATTGACCCAATGGGAAAAAATTAAACAATAATAATTAGCACTTGAATTTACCGCTGTTTTTCTCAGTCTCTCCAGATCATCGAGATATATGTACACTAGAGAGGTTATTCCAAACAAAAACATTGCGCGCGGCCGATGTGGTGGGGTACGTGTGGAACGAGCGAGGCGTGGCTTCAAGTTCAAAGATTAAGCAATGCGTGCAGATGCGACACATTGTGCAATCTGTTTACTCGGTACTATCTGGTGGTACTGATACTAGGGAATTAATAAATAGAGGATTTTATATTAAACTATGTATTTTAATTTCCTTTAAATAATATCAATTTAGTAAGCTTTTGTCGTTTTGTGTAGTAATCAATAGTTTTATCAGTTTTTGCTTCATGATGTAATCGAATTTTGGAGTATTGGTTTATAATAGCCCTAATTAAATGGATACGATGATTCAATGTTGATGGCGTTTACGTATAAGAAACTCACATTTTGAAAAATCTCACGTGAGATTCGAGGATGGGGGAGGGGGTTGAATAAAATCTCACGACATCTCACCAGGGGGGGAGGGAGCGGCAGAAAATTAAAAAAAACACCTCACGTAATTTATGGACGCCCCCTTACTCGATCACAATTTTTGTAACGAATGTGAAAGACGAAACAATAAATACGCAAAGCGGCTTTTACTATAAACGGAACTACATTTAAAAATAATAATAATAGTTTAAAAAAACTAAAAAACACGCTTTTAGGTCGGTTTTCTATAAAAAGCGTGTTTTTTATTTTTTTTTAACTATTATTTATTTTATCAAATTAGTGTATTGTCATCGGTCCTCAATAAATCTACAAAGTTTGAACGAAATCTGGCCGTTTAAAGTGGGTCAAAATCGCGCCCAAAGAAGTCGGTTACAAACATACAGGTGAAGCTAATATAAAGCGTGTAATATACTTTATTTATTGAGTTATAAGGTTGCTTCCATTCTGTTTATTTACATTCTCAAAAACATCAATCGCCGCAGAGGCGGCTTGCGACAAAGGCGGCTTGTGTCAAAGGCCTCGGCGATATCATTTAAGAACATAATATTATGTACTTTAGGTAAACTTGTAATAAGATCTATTTTACTTTCTTATTAGTCCATTTGACAAGGATATTGGGTAAGATACCTATTGGAATAATTTTATTATTATGTATGTACTTATTAAATCCGCGAATAAAAAAAATGTTTAGTCGCGAATATAGAAATTGGGTCGCATTTTTTTAATCCGCGAATTGTGCATAATAATTTATAAATCCTATTGGAACAACTGTTGATGAACATTTTTTTAATAAATAAAAATAGGTAAATAAATAAATATTACTTAATATAACCTACCGTTTTACTTTGCGTAGTCGGGTAAAAGTATAAATATTTAGGTACTACAACACGGTAATCTTTCCTAGTATATATTGTATATATACATAGTTAAAAAATCCAGTTACATTTTTTTAACAGACTCATCGATAGTGTCACGTCTGTGCTGTTAGTCTATGAAAAATGGCGCGAAACGCAGAACGCGTGGTGATTTTTCGCAAAATGATAACAATATTAGTAAAATGCATTACTTACTCATAATAAGGAAACTTACTGGTGAAAAGTCACTCCTCGGGCTTTGTTTGTATTATGGGAACTGTTAAAACAATATCTTAGCACACACGAAGGCATTTTGAACAGAGCAATAACACGTGTTGACGCGGCAAGCGGGGGGCACAGTCCGGCACAGACTAAAGAGACTTGTGATTCTTGCCTCTAGCTCGTGTTAAAGAGAGTGTAGTAGCGATCGCCTCTCTAGTACGTAGTACATACTATCTCGATGCTCCAGATTTAATTCTTTTTAAATCTTCTTCACTAAAACCGGCGAATGTTGATGACATTTTTAACTGACTAGAAGATCATCAACAGTTTTGTATTGGTTGGGAATAGCTGAGAAAAATAGTAACATATTATTTAGTACAAGAAACCCATGTTCATACACGAATTTACACTACGTGTATGCGTGTAAATGTAATTGACAATACACGTAAAACGAGGTCACACTTCAACACTTGATTTCACAGACTTCATTTGAATTGATTTGAATTTGAGCCATTTGAGCTTTCGACTCACACGCACAATTAAATAGGTACTAGCTGTCAAAGACTACTACTAGCCTCTACGTAGCTGTGGTAGTGTACTAGGAATATTCGGCATGTGGCGAAAATCGGAACTAATGTCATCTTGTAAAACGTCATTTGATGACAGATTGTCGAGTGTGTTGCTCTATATATTATTATACTCTTTGGTGTTGCTTAATGCAGTTATATTTTTCCCCTATTTACGATAAAATTATATGTACATACCTATCCCATTTCAATACATATCTCAAACTATCTGAATATAATAATAATGATGCATTCATAACTTAGCCGCTCATCACTACAATGTCTGTAGAAAATTAAGTAAATCTTAACGGCTATATACAGAAACAGAAAAATTGATCAATTCTCTGAAACAAAATGAAACAAACATGGACGTATAAAAAAAGACGGACGGTATATCGCTTAAACATTGAGTGAAGCCTAGTAATGGCGGCGAAACATCCATGTGTGTGTGCCATGTTGCCATGGCAACAGCTGTCCTGATGACAATGGCGGCTGTATTTTTTTCTATAAATTTTGCCGTAATAATTTTGTCATTAAAACATAAAAGAAATAACTTGCTTCCCTGTTGAATGTAATCCCTTGTGTTTTGTTATTTAAAATTGTACTGTTGCGACACCATTTAACCACGCAAGACGGCATTTTAAATATTTTTTGTGAAACAGTGACGCAGTTAATCAGTCGGTAGTTCACGACGTAATGGCGGCCGACTAGCTTACTATGGTGAGAGTGTGTGCGTGTTTATTGTCTTTACACGATCGCTAGCTTACTATGGTGGCTTCACGTTGTTTGTTCGTAATACGGCGTCCGTCTTTTTTTATACGTCCATGGAAACAAAGCATACTTTTGTACCGTACCGGCATAGTGGAGAAGTACTGTTATTTTTGAGGTTTCTAATGTGATTACGTAAATAATAACATTTTTTCCGCTTACATTGCAAACGCAGGCTGAACCCTACGATTTTTATCAAAATAATGTACTAAGTATTGTACACAATGAAAAGGTCTAGGTACAGAAAAGTCCGTGATGGTATATGTCTATCTCTTATGGATAACCCACAATAACTTTTTTTTGTCATTTACTTTTTACGACAAATAATGGCTAATTTTCGAAGCGATTTTAAAATCGCTTCGCTTATTGGTTAACCAATGCAGCATTAATCCTTAACCAATTAAATACCTTGAATACATTGTTCATTTAATATAGATCTATATGGCCCTTTACACCGTATGATTTAAGTGAATATTTTCGAAGATATTACAGATTTAAAAAGTGCGGGACGTAGCGTTTGCGGCGGTACCGGCCGGCCGCCCGGCTATATATTTTATACCCGTGCGAAGCCGGAGCGGGCCGCTATGTTTTTATAATATACAACGTTCACAGTTTTTCTGTAGTGTATTTATTATCAGCATTGCACCCGTGCGAAGCCGGGGCGGGTCACTAGTATAGTATATATTATATTAGATATATTATGCTTCTTGATTATAATATTATAATATAAGGAACGAAAGATCCTCATATTTGGAAAGTTGAAGTCGCTTTTTTGGGTGGGACCCACAGGCCACAGATGGGACCTTAAACAAAGAAGAAGGGAAAGTTTACCAATATTTCAGACTCTACATTAGTAGAGAGATCACCACGAATAAAGTCTCAATGGGAAAATATGAAATATGCATGAAATATGTATGGTTTCAAAGGCGACACATAACTGTAACGTGCTGAGAGAAATACGGAGGCACGTGGGAGGCACTTATTGCGCATGGTTAAGCGCATCACACACGGTGAAGATAATGTAAAATATATATTATCTTAGAGCATATTTCCGATTATCGCTCGCCATACAAATCCTATGAGCCATAACATACGACGAAGATAATATATATTTTACCTTCAATACCTTAAGATACCAAGCTATAAGCCATCTGTAGGCCGGGAGATACTGACACAAAATTTCGGGTCATTTGTAACAGGATGGCGGTTCTACAGGGGTCTTAGTACGCAATGAAAAAAAGAAAAATGATGGTCAGAACGGTCAGAACGCTGATACCGGATACCTTAACGTGCTGGCCACGGACAATTCGCTATAGCGAAAATTCGCGCGGCGCGACCGGCGGCGCGACTTGCGAATGAATCAAATGTATGGAAATGTACTGGGCATGCCACGCGCAGCGGCGACCAGCGAGACGACCGGCGAATTTCCCCGAGCGAATCGCGCGGCACGACTAGCGATCGAAACAAATGTATGAGTTATTACGGCGCAGGCCACGGAGTCGAGCGGCAGACGCGGCGACTACTGCCGGAGCGAACTTAATTTAAAATAGTTTGTTTTTTTTTCGCGAAAATGGAGACGGAAGCTTTTATTGCAGAAATTCTAGCTAGACCAGCTATTTGGAAGTCTAGCCACCCGCAACATAATTTTTCATCATGCCTATATTTTTCATATTTTTGGTGGAATTCTCCGTCTGTAACACGATTTCTATTTAATTCGTGTACTCCACTATATCTTCCAAACATTAAATCTTGAGCAAAAAAGCTGCTACTCTCCAAACAACGTCGAGCTAACTTTGATAAAGCCATCTCGTCTCCTCGTCTACACTGGTCGCGGCGGCGAACGCAACTGCCCGTGGCGTGCTTACCGCGCCGCGCGAATTGCCGCGCCGCCCGTCGCGCCGTCGGTCGCGCCGCCGGTGTCCGTGGCCAAGGTGTAAGATACTGTAATATTTTATATTAGAGAATCTTAACATAAAATATCTTCACCGTGTGTGATGCGCTTTACTGTCGCGCTCATAATGCAATCATTATTACTCAAATTCCTTATTTCTGAATTTTGTGCAGGCTCTCTACCAAAGAGTATAATGTATAATTCTCTACATTTCACTCAGCGCTATAGTTGCTTGCCGAGAAGAGAATGTTATTTTCACCAGCCTATGAAAATGATTTAGTTCTATTATAGGTACATATTTTAAGTATAGAACGACGAGTTAACCTAATCTCATAATATTCATACACTTAAGCCCACTGAGTAGATTTTTTCCAAGAAATATCCAGCAAATTATGACTATAAAATTAGGAACGTATGCCGTCAATGTCAAATTGTATCAAATGACTTTCACAGTGACTTTTGTTTGTCAATGTCAGATGATTGAAAAACGTGCATTGAAAACTCTACGATTGAAAAAGAAAGCAAGACTAAAATATTTAAATTGTATTTTTGTATAATAAATGCATATAGTAAACTGTGTATAACTTGAGCAGATATTAAAGCACTTTCTAATTTGTTAGTAAAGTGTTACGGCACCGAAAATGAGTAAGTATAATAGCAGCATGGTCGCAATGTTAAATAACATAAGCAATTTTATTAAAAAGTTACCCTTTCAGGTCAAATATTGAATAGAATAAGTGAAGTGGACCCAAACAATAGCGAAGCTGTTAAAGAAATTGTCGGTGTTTTCTTCCAAAATTTATCAAAACATGTAGACCAAGACAGCAATAGATGGCTTCGAGCCTTGGAAGACGTGATCAACCGGTATTATAACCTTTAATCTATACTAATATTATAAAGCCGAAGAGTTTGTTTGTTTGTTTGAACGCGCTAATCTCGGGAACTACTGGTCCGATTTGAAAAATTCTTTCAGTGTTAGATAGCCCATTTATCGAGGAAGGTTATAGGCTATACTATATCATCACGCTACGATCAACAGGAGTGGAGCCACAGGGGTGAAACCGCGCGGAGCAGCTAGTAAATAATATAAATACAATTTATCAGTCATTCTGTGATAATTATATCAACAGCAAAAAATTAAATTTTTATTCTTATTTCAGTTTTCCCAAGTACTGCATCAATCATCGAACAACATTTGAATCATATCTGATTCATTTTATTGATTCGCATAACAATAGCAATGTAATTGCTGCAGCAAAATGTGCTCATCTATTACAACAGGTAACTTCCTTCAGAATATACTTTTATTCACCATAGAGAGAGATAATTTTTAATTATATAAAATGTTTGTGACTTGCTGACTTACTGATCTATCAAGGCACAGAAAGTCTGTAAAGGCAGCTAGTTGCGTTGCTTGTCTTGTTGTCTTTTTGCATATGGAATGGTATTGTACAAGAATAAATGCTTTCTTTATTTTTAGATAAAAACTACAAATCCAAAACTAGGATGGAGACGTCACATGATTCTGCTGTGTTATTCAGCTAATAAACTGATGGGTAAAATATACTCTACGACCACAAGTACTTTGAAAGATGATGTAATGGTATGTTGATTTATATATTTTTCATTTGTAATAATAATAATATAGATTCAAAGTATAAAAAAAGTTTATCGGCGAGAAGCATTAAAGATAATTTTAATTTTAAAAATTTTTAATTTTTTCAATTGCATTAATACATATTGCACTATATTTTTTAAAACCTACCTTTGTTTATTTTGATAAGGCGTCTTCACAATGAATGAAAAAAAATGCAATGTAAAAAGAAATCGCATTATTTATTATACAGAAAGTCCTTAATCCTTATCTAATATTATTTTGATATGTAAAAAAAAGTGTTTTATTTTCTCTTTCAGAATGATATTCAGTCAAATATGTCTCCACTTGTAGAAAAATTGTTAAATGTAACCAAAGTGCCAAAAAATACAGAAAGGACTAAAATATTAAACAACAGACTAAAAAATATTTTCATCTTCATACAGGCTATGCTTGTGTAAGTACTGCAGTAATTTATTTGTTATAATATAAAGCTATTTTAAATTTAATAATTATTAAATAATATGATATGAACTTCAATTTTAAACTTCCCTTAATTTTCGGACTTTTTAAGTTTTTTAATATCAATAGTAGTAGCTATAATAATCATTAATCAGTATCTGTAAACTATAGTATTTTTAGCCTCCATACCTTCATATTATTAAAAAAAAAGCTTTTCTAGTTGGAGTTTTTTTTATTATGTGCAAAGATAGAGCTTTCTTATAGACTTAAATTTCTTAATACTATGTTATCTAAAACTAATGAATATAGATTTGTTATCATTATTACAGGGAAATATATCCAACAGCGAAACCAATCCAGCCCCAGATGATTCTAGATTTAATCGTGCAAATATTGAGTATAGCTCGAGTTACTAATGACACTATGGAGGATCTTGTTGCTATGAAAACGCAAGCACTGCGCACATTGGATGCACTTATAGCTTGGTATGTAATATGTAAAGAGAAGTCCCATGTCCCCTAGTGGAGTAAGGGGCAGATGCATTATACATCTGTTTCACTGATCGATTTTCTTTAGGGACAAGTAAGTGATCAGCCTTCTGTGTCCTACCAGACTGAGACATTTCTTTTTGCTTCTTTTAACTATCGAACTTCTTGCCAATCCTTCTTGGAAGAAGTAATATTTCAAATCAATGGAAGTTCTAATAAATTACAAAAAAAATGTGTGCGTGTACTAGTACACTAGTAGTGAAACTTCTTTATATCCTTATTTTTCAAAAAATAATTTACTATATGCAACTTGACAGAAATACGTCGAATCACGCGTGGTAGGGATAAGAACAAGATAGCGCGTAACGGAAAAATGTCACGCGTAACGAAAAAATGTTACACTAAATTTTTTTCCAACCCCGATAAAGAAGTTTCACTTCAAAAAAATGTGTTAAAGTTTACATGAATATTTTTTTGTCATTTGAGTTGACTTATCTAAATTTCACTGGTTTTTTTTTTTCCTTATTTATAATTGTATGTTTCAGCCTAGGACCCAGTCTGATACCATATTCTCCACTAGTATTTAGACTGGTGATGCAAACATTGAGGTGGAGTTCCGATAATCCCAATGATCATACCAAGTAAGTTTTATTTTCTTCACATAAGAAGATATAAAATTATGTAATTCTTACTAAGCACTACTAATAATTTTCTGATAATTTTAATAAATAAAAGGTTTAAAATTAAAATTATCTTGTAGTACATAAGTATTTACATTTTAAATAACTTAGATATGTATTTATTTATTATTAATTCTTTATTGCTCCAAGAAATTTACAATAAAACTTAACCTAAGAATACATTTAAACAATTGGCGGTCTTATCGCTTGTACTAAACATATGTACTTTAAATTTGGTAACATAACCTTTTTTTTTTCAGAACTGTCCGTCGTCACGCATACACGACCTTACGTCAATGGCTCACAGTGTTGCATGTATACAAAATGTCGGAAAGTCGCAGCTCATTAGAAGACGAGTTGACCACACACATCATTAATGATATAACGCCGCCTAAAAAAGTTGTTGAACTTACTGTAAGTGATATGAAGATTTATGAGTTATTCAAATATACAAAATTATTTTTTTTATTTTTTTTGGCAAATTATATAGCTCATCTTTTTGTTATTTAATAAGTTAAGCAAGTGAATAATACAAGTGTGTTTGCTTATTATTAGATGGGTCCACAACCAACGAGAAATATGAGTAAAAAGGCACAAAAAAAGCTGAAAGCCAGACAAATTAACGAGAGTGGTCTGGCAGCTCATATGCCGGGAAAAAATAAGATATCCAAGTAAGTATACATTAAAAATCAATTTTGTTTGATAAGTTAAGATAAAAGCGTGATTTTTAATATTGAAACTATTTATATTTTTACCTCCGTGGTGTATGTATCTCAATTTTCCAAATCTCAGCATTGTTAAAACAATTGTATTCTGTTTTTTGATATATATAAAAAAATAAATAACAAAAAAAAAACGTGTGCCGGGCACACCGATCAGAAGTGAAACTTTGACAAGATTCAAAGGTACCAAAATCGTCGCCTTACTCCATGACGTGACGGCATTGCCATGACGCGACTTGAAATTTTACTCTCAACTAGCCTAAATAACTTTTACTTCAAAAATAACAAAGAAAATATTATTATGATTATTTGTTTGTTACAGATCGGAAGTAATGAACAACGAAGTAGCAATGGCGGCGCTAGATTGTGCGGAAGCATTGTTCATTGTTGGCGGGATATTTTTGAAACCAATCACACATAAGGTGATTTTTTTTACTATTACCACACCCCGGACACTCCATACAAAATTATCGTTTTGACAGTCACACTGTAGAGACTGCAAATGTGTGTGTTAACGCTTTATGATTGGCACATTTGTGACTAGCGTAAAAAAAAATTCGCATTTTTCTGATGAAATACATCCGTAAACAGCACAATATCTAACCATTTTCTACGAAAAACGATAATCACAAATCCAAAATAATAAAATTACTGTAAGTCAATTCGATTAATGTTGTCAATCTTCGTTGCGTATCGTCCTTGCAGAAAAATATGGCCCATTTTAATCACGATCGCGCGGGGTGAGGTAAGTGTTTAATTTTGGCGGGAGGCGGAGAGTGTCCGTTCTGTAGCGTTTAGCTACTATTATGTATTCTGTGCTATTACCGTCATAGAAGGTCCGTGTCCCAGCAGTGGGAATGTATATCGGCTGATAATGATGATTTTTATATTCTACTTCTATATTATCAGATAAATAAAAATTGATACATGTAATTTGTTTTCCAAAACTAACAAATTGTTAAAAACAATAATTTCAAGTTTGAAATTAAGCTGTACATTTTAATATATGTTATAAAATTAATTGCAGCTTGATTTTCAGTACTCTTTTTTTACAGTAAAATGTAAAATAATATCTAGATTTGCAGCAAAGAAAAAAAGTGCATTTAACATTTGCCATTAAATGGTCTCGTTTTGTTTATAACAAAATTCTTTCCCAGATATTCCAAGAGCGTCTGATCCGCGAATGTTTCAACATACAAGCGTACAGCGAGACTCACAGTGTAGCGTTATTGAGAACATTAGAAGCGGTTAGGAAATGTAGTCCACATTCTGTGCCACCGCCTACGCAATATTGCCTACAATTGTATGCCACGTTGGTTAATAGCGGGCAACATGAGGTTAGTATGATAAAAGCATACCTATATGAATAATGAAAATTATATTTCGATTAGCTGTGTTTAGTGTGAAAATGCATTATTATTTTCTTAATTTTTTTTTTGTTCGAAGGTATTAACGACGCTATTACATTTTTTTACAAAAAGCTCTGTTTTGCGGTACCTTTTTAACTCAAAGCACACGTGAAAACATAGTAATATTTTAATTTAAAGATAATATTATATTCACTTCTACGTATATGGGATGGAATGTGCTATGTTTGCGTGATCGTGATGATGCCGCGAGCCGAGTTGCGACGTTAGATACTTAAATTTGAGTAAAGCCAAATTGTAACAGCGTCCTTAACAATACCTCAGAAAAATAATTAAGAAAATAAATCTATAGATTTATTTTTCGGCGTTATTTCGAGGCGTTCTAATTTCAAATTAAAAAAAAAGGAAACGCGCGATTGGCGCGTATCATAAAATATTATCTCGCTCCAAAAATGAAGACTACTTTATATAACATTATTTAATTTATTAGGTATGCGTATGCTTGTAGTGTTAATTCTTTTTAATCATGAATGATTGAATGAATGATTTTAAAGAAGGTTTGCATGAATTTGTTTAATTTTGATAAATTATTGTATAAGTAATATTCTTTAATTTCAGATCGCGACATTCTGTTCAAGAGCATTATTGGATATAAGATTGCATTTACATTGTTCCCCGCCATCTCTCAACTTTGCGCTGACCGTCGCACCTGAAAAAGCAACGGATAAGAAAAAACGGGTTTCTGAAAAGAATCGAGCCGTTTTGGAATCACTGTTAGGAAAAGACAAGTAAGTTATTATATGTTTAAATGAAGACATAATTTTAATTAATTCTATAACAGTTGAATATTCTGAACTGTTCCATTTTTAAGAAGATAATAAATTTCCTGTTTTTGGTACCAAAAAAATCGCCACCGGCCGCGGCGGTTATCGTAAATTAGCTTCTTAGTTAGTCAATGCTATTATAAATATGTTTTTGTATAATAACATGTTAAATAAATCCCTGTAGTTATGTGACAATATTAATAAAAAAAAAATTACTTAACAGGATGCCGCCCACTGACTCAAAGGACATAATTACAATAGCTGACGAACCAGCGAAGAAAAAGGCGAGATTAGATGAAGACGCGGATAAAATAAGTCTTAGTAGTGAAAACATGAGTTCTGTAGAAATAAGTGATGATTCTGGTACTGAAGATGTACAGGAAGTTAATCAAATTGAAAGGTCTAATTCTGGAGGGGCTTCTATACAAGAAATTGATAATGAAAGTCAATCTACTCAAGAACGCGATTCCAATAAAGTGTCGGAAATGATTGTAACTTGCCAAGACGATGAACAAACTCTATGCTTTGAAGATATTCCTAACAAAAGTACTGAAGAAGGAAACATAACTGAAACAAATATTAGTATTTCTAAAGAAAATTCAGACATTTCTTTACATAACGCTCCCACTCAAGTGCCACTAAATGATTCAGCTGACACTTTAGACGGTGAAGACAGACATTCCTTAGAAGTTACCTATGATTATCCAAATACAGGAAGTGAAAAAGTAAAAGTGCTAGACAAAATTGATGACGCCAATCTCCCAAGTACTAATGAAACAGATGATATTCAAATAACTTGCGGGCAAGTTATCCGAAACTCTCAAGATATCGATAGAGAGAGGAAATCTGGGGAAATGGAAGTTGACAAGTCACCAAAAGTCAATGGTATTGAACATAAAGAAACTACAGATATTAATGTAGAAATGACGGTTACGGAATGTGATTCTACTATAGTAGCAAAAAAGAATGTTCTATCCGTAGAAGATATGATGGCTGATTTTGTGGACGAAGTAAATGATGACGCCTAAAAATTAATATTTGTTATGTAATTTTGTATGTGTTTTAGATTAATAAATTGCATTTAAGAGGATTACAAGAGCTAGCTGAAATTGAGTGACTCGCGCACAC